>CM054130.1:77791339-77821339 GCA_028751855.1 Ambrosia trifida
CTCACATTTCTCACGAAAAATGTACTTTGTACAGGATCCTAAACATATATATATATATATATATAAAATAAATTTTTTTTTATAACCGTTACACCCCAACGGTAACTTAAATTTTTTTTTTAAAGGGTCAAAAAATTATATCCCCCCCAATAATTGCACGCCACGTGTCCTCAAAAATTGCCCCACGCCAGCTAATTCCCCCCCTGCCCCTTGACTCCCGCCCCTCCCACGCCACCCTGACGGCGGTGTTGCCCCCCCTTCCCACCCCCATTCCCGGCCCACTCCGAACAGCCTAAAGGGATGGTATTTGAAGCATTATCATGTTTATTAATGCCCCTATATCCATTACACATGTTCTAAAACATGATTTATAGATATTCGCTATTTTCAGCAAACAAATAAAGATGGTATACAAAAAAGGCAGATCCATGCATTAACGGTAAGATATTAAATGTTTCAAAAAGGAAAAAAAATATTAATTATAGTGAATTTGTGTTAATTCAAATTTTAAACTCTTACATAGACTTTAATTTTAGGGACCCCCCCCCCCCCCCCCCCCCCCCCCCCCCGCCATGCGTTCTCTATATATACAGCTTAATGTATCCTAAATCCAATTTTGTTCAATTTTCTATCGATTGAAATGACAATCCCAAAAAACTTTGAAGTGTTGTTAGTAGAAACAGATGACAAAACACTCCAACACCATGCATACGAGCTTAGACAAAGCTCATATAGAGGTATCCCTCCTTTGCTTACGTGTTTTATAAACTTATCAAGCCTTAAGTTGGTCGATCAATTTGACTTTAATGTTATTTTAGAACAAGTCTATATATCTTGATTTCAATTTATACGTCATTTCATTGTTGATTGCCTTTAGACTACAAGCTTTAATTTCATCAAAAGATGCAAACATGTTTGATAGTAATTTGCAGGGTCCGAAGCCCTTTAGAACACGTGTCTGAGGCCCCTATAAGCTCAGCTCACGGAAATTAAGTTTTTATGTACAAGCTATCTTATTTCTTTTAGTGTTTATGTTATTCAACATGTTTTTATTTTAATTTTTTTAAATAAAAATAAATGTTAAGTTATAAAATGAACATTTTAAAAGAGATTAATGAATTTGAGTTCATGTGGTTATACTCAATCTGCTTGATAAGCCCCCAATTTTAAAAATTGGTCCTCCCAGTCTTGTCGTTTCTAACATTGGTTAATTGAGACCCTCCCTTAACAGAGTTAGTCAACCGTAACAACTGTGGTGAAGTGACCATATTACCTTAAGGGTGCATTGCGTAATATAATTGTCTTCCATACCCATCTTATCTTCATCTTCTTCATCTTGACTTAAATTCTTGTCACAACCATATATAATTCAAATTGACTGTAGTAACCACCAGTGCAACTTCGTTAATAAAAAGTTCGAAAACAAGGTGGGATTCATAGAAACAATAACAATGGTAGTAGTAGTAATAATAATAATAAAAAGTTCGAAGAAGGTGGATCTCGGTAATAATAATAATAATAGTAAGAGTAACAGTAACAATGGTAGTAGTAGTAATAATAATAATAACAACAACAACAATAATAAAGTGAAAAGACTATAATACCCCCTCATTCAAACCAAAATAACTAATATACCCCTCATTTCTAACAGTGAGTTAATGGGCGTTATGGGAAGGGACTTGACTGACCAATGTCGAAACCACAGAGACTCAGGGGACAAATTTTCAGAATTTGGGGCTCATCAAGCAAATTGGATATAACCACGGAGACTTGAATTGCATTTAACTCTTTTTAATTTACTTTTTTTGTTTTTTCCCTTTAACTTTCGTTTTATCACGAGCATATTATGTAGTTATAAGAGCCTACTTATTTCTTGTTATGTGTTCATTAGCCGATCCAATTTAGCTAAACCAATTCCCCTGTATCAAAAGTTTAAGGATCTAATTGATCGATGTCAGGTTAGGTTTTAACTGTATTCTTGTGGTTATGATATAGAGTAGTGTATTTGTTTTGTTAACTATAATAAATGACCTTTGATCAGTGACTCGACATGGTTGGTGAATCGTATGTAGCTGTTGGCCATCTGTAGAACTTTGGTTAAAGGATATTCGACCCTAATACTCCAAATCGGTTAATTGGAAAGTTTTCTAAATTAACATATCTTGTTCCCCAAGTTGTAAACCCTTAAATAGAATTATAATCACTAATGGGTGGACCTGACATCCACTATTTTATTTTATACATATTTACAAGCCTTAAAGCTATGTGTACAAGCCTCAGTTGCGTATAAATATTTAGGTTTTCTTCCCTTAGATTGCTATTACTAAAAGTAAAAAAAAATCTCCTCTTAAACCCTCTGGAGTGGAAAACAAACTTAGCGCCTCTCTTTTATGTTTCATTGGTCCACAGAAAGTGACACAAAAACCAAAGTGAGTTTGGCGTTATAATCTAAACGCTCAAAGCAAAATGGAGGCCAAATGGGGGCGTTTAGCGTCAATTAGCGCTATGGGTTTTGCTGTTGGGGTCGTGAACTTGGGTTTACCGGTGGGTTTGGCGCCCCACTACGAGTGGCCTTAGAGTATTAGTATATAACTTTTTATAAACCCTTACTTTATAAATGTATTATTATTATTATTATATAAATTCATTCTCGATTGAGTTGCGAGTTAACACGTCACGTGTGCGTGGTCTAACGTTTTTACATCTAATTTTAGTTTCGTTAACGGTACCCGCAAGGCGTCTCGCCTTTTTACATAATATTTCGGATATTGTCAACGTCTTTGCTATAACGTGTGGAAATTCTTTTTTGTTTTACTTTTTGTTATAAATTAGCATTTCAATGTTTTTACATCTAATTTTTGTTTGGTTTAACATTCTCGTCATAACGTGTGGGTCTTAAATACTAGTATGTTTTTTAAACTAACGGTACATTTTTTTTATTTAGTATATGATAGTGAATATATTTGTAAAATGTATCTACTAAGCTATTGATTAGTTTTTTGTATGTACTTTGTATAGTTACACCGACAACGAATATATCCGAAGCATTGTCAATGATAAACAGCGGGAAGACATTTGATTGTGTCTTGGTAGATGCTCAAAACCGTGACATGGATCTTGTGGATTTCCTCCAAACAATTTGGACTCATCAGCCAAAATTACGTATAATTGGTAAGATTTAATTAAGTTCACTATCTTAATTAATCTACAAAGAATAGCTTTTTTCTTTTCTAAAAACTGTTTTGAAAACCTCATATAGTGATGACTTCAAACGAATCCCACATACAACTTGGTAGAGAAAATCTAGCAAATGATGTGATTTGGTTTCTCCGTAAACCATGTGAAGTTAGCAGCATTTGCGATATCATGCAACGTGTGTGCGTAAATAGATTAGCCTTCAGAACCACAATAAGTAGCTCAGCAGTATCAGTTATCCCAGAAAGATGTCGTGGCCTTCGAGTGTTGTTGGTAGAACCTGACCGAATGTCCCTCCAACGGCATGCAAGTGCACTTAAACAATATTCTTATCGAGGTAATTTATCTATCTATCTATCTATCTATCTATCTATATATATATATATATATATATATATATATATATATATATATATACTAGCTGATTACCCCGAGAAGGTCCCGGGGTTGAAAAATTTAATGTGATTTAATAAAAAATGATAAAAAAATGATAAAAGAAGAAAACTCAAATCACGAAAAGCGTAAATAACTTAAACATAATCAATCTTAGTTAAAAAACATTTATTTAAAAAGTTAAAAAAAAAATAAAAAGCATAAACCATATCTATATCTATATCTATATCTATATCTATATCTATAATAAACCAAAACATTTTTAATGACATGTCATAATATTATGCAATCTCTCTTTTGAGAGATGACACATAGGATGTGATGTGGCAACTCTAGACCAATTAAAAAAAAGAATATATATGATTTAACATAATCTATTAAATATCTAATCTAATAAATGTAAATATTAAAACTTTATTGTTTTCTCTCTCATGTTTTCTCTCATAACTTTTAAATGTTAATATCTTTTATACACGAGATTTTTTAAAGAAAAAAAATTACACCAAATTAACGAGCGTTTTATTATCTTTCCAACGAGTACCATAGTGCTATATAAAAAACGGAGAAAAAAACGACTATTTTTTTGTAACCCGACAGGTATTGTGTCGGGTTTGGAATTAGTTTAAAAAAAAATTGTGGGTTTGGGTCGGGCCTGGGATTAGGTGATACCTGACCCAATTACCCTTTTTTTATATTATAATATGATAACTTATGGCAGAGATTTGTTTAAAATAATAATAATAATAATAATAATAATAATAATAATAATAATAATAATAATAATAATAATAATAATAATAATAATAATATTCATTAATCATATATTGGCAGATGCTATTTTTATAGTTTAGATACTTCTAATTTTATTTACTTTACTTAGATTTCTCAACCCGGGACGCTCCCGGGGTATAAACTAGTTAAACATAATACAGTATTAAAAGGATAACCTTCAACATATAATCATCTTCACGTAATTTAAAATATGTTACAATTTGACTTTGACTTATATAGATGTAGAATTCATGATGGGGGTTGAAAAATATAACAATTCTAATAATATTAATACTAATAGTAATAATTATTACCCTTGTAATTAAATAAATAAAAAATAACCTTGTTATAAGGTGACACCATGTGTTGCAGTGTTGCGTGATTCGTTCTCCTAACTTCTCTTGATAAAGTATACCTATCCATCTTTAGAAGAGTAAAATTCCAATGATAGCATGACGATTGGGCTGAATTTCAACATCGTAGATAAGAACCTGGTTTAAAAGAAAAAACATGATTAATGAATAACCTGAACACTTTGTGTTTTTTTTTTCTGTATGAACATAACCCCACAAAAAATAGTCGTTTTTTCTCCGTTTTTTATATAGCACTATGGTACTCGTTGGAAAGATAATAAAACGCTTGTTAATTTGGTGTAATTTTTTTATTTAAAAAATCTCGAATATAAAAGATATTAACGTTTAAAAATTATGGGAGGAACATAAGAGAAAAATTTAAATTTGTTTTTAAATTCTTTTTTCCTAAAATAACTCAATTTAATTTTAGTAATTGAGAATTGAGAGATAGAGAGATAAATTTAGGGTTTTATGTTTATCTTTTTTTTTTTTTAATTATAAAAGGAAATAATTCAAAAAACATTAAAATCTTTCTATGATGCCACGTGGCAGTTTCATGGAAAGGATGAAGGCACCATTGCACGCCACGTCAGCAATGTTGAATTCTTTTATATATATTAATAGATTAATAGATGTGTGTGTGATGGGTTGACCTAAGGTTTACAAGCTTGATTTTAGCGAAAATCACGGTATTAGCCGTTGACCGAGACTTTTCACGAAAATGGCCACCTCCCATCTCTTGGGAGAGTCGGTTCCCCGATTCCGAGGCATCTAAAGCCTCTCCAAGAGGCTTCGGCCCAAAAGCCAACCGTTGAGCGACACGTGTCCTTGTTAGTGGGACACTTCTCTAAAAAGGCGGGACACCTCTCCGAGAGGCTTCAAGGACAGGGAGACCTCTCCGAGAGGCTTCAGGGACATGGATACCACTTCGAGAAGCTTCAGGACAGGGAGATCTCTCCGAGAGGCTTTAGGGACATGGAGACCTCTCCGAGAGGCTTCAGGGACACTTCTCCAAGAGGCTTCACAGCAACTACCACCATCTCCACCTCCACAGCAACCACCCACCACCATCACCATCGACCGTTACCACCATCACCACCGGTCACCACCATAGGAATCGACGACAAACATTCACGAACCACCACCGGTCACTACCTTAGGAATTGACGACGCACATCTCACGAATTTCAGATTGGTTTTCATTTAGTTGTTTATGGTAGTGACCGGTGGTGGTTCGTGAATGTGGAGGGGGCAGTTGCTATGGAGGGGGTGGTGGGGCGCTGTTAAGGTGAGGGTGGTGGTGGTGGTGGTAGGTGGTGATTGCTGTGGAGGTGGGGTTGGTTGTGGAGGTGGGGATGGTGGTGGGTGGTTGTTGTGGAGGTGGAGATGGTGGTGATGTTCCTGAAGCCTCTCGGAGAGTTGTCCTGCCTTCTTGGAGATGTGTCCCACTAACAAGGACACGTGTCGCTCAACGGTTGGCTTTTGGGCCGAAGCCTCTTGGAGAGGCCTTAGATGCCTCGGAATCGGGGGAACCGACTCTCCCAAGAGATGGGAGGTGGCCATTTTTGTGAAAAGTCTCGATCAACGGCTAATACCGTGATTTTCCCTTAGATTTTATCAATCACAAAAAAATGGTGTCAAACTTTTTTCTTTTTCAACATTATCTTTTTACATCTATATAACACCTAATCTTACATTTGCAAGAATTTGAACCAAGAACACTATTGTAGGACTAGGAGACAAACATCATACCACTAGATCATGTGTGTACCTTGTGTCTTGTATCGGAATCAAGATAAATGGTTAAATATGGTCTAATTATCTTCAACAATAAGATAAAGGAAAAAAATGCAGTCGTGGTGCGTTTATTCCAAACACATAAAAGAACATATAATATGTTAGATAGGAATTTGATTATAAATGTCTATTTGGAAATAAACATAGGCTTGTGCTCCAGAACTGTTGTGTTAAATCAAGGAAAAAAACCAATATTTCTATTATATAAAATAATATAATAGCATGTTTAAGAGATTTTAAGAAGGACTAGTGTGCATCCAAATGATTCAAGAAAACTTGAAGAAGATATTTCAAATATGTTATAATAGTACCATAGTGACACTCATTTTGATTGTTCACTTCAATGAAAGCCCATACTTTTGTTTCTCTTTTTTCTTACTTTATCAGCTAGTCTGTAAAATTGTTTTTCGTGTATTCTGTACAGTTACAATAACAACCGAAGCCTCCAAAGGATTGGCAATGGTTATGAATGGAAATGCATACGACTGTGTCTTGATTGACGGCGACATATGTGAATCGGACATGAAGGATTTTCTACATCAAGTTTTAAGGCAACAGCCACAAATGTCTATAATTTGTAAGATTTAAATAAAGTTAGTAGTAAGCAATGTCACACACATATGCTATTTCACATCTATTTATGGAAGATTAGTATTACATTATTTACATACTTTTGCTAACCGTTACAGTGATGGCTTCTGATGATATTCACTTGAGAATCCCCCGAGAAGCTCTAGAAAGCGAAGCAGTTCTCTGTCTACTAAAACCATGTTGTCTTACAGACATCTGCGACATTTGGAAACATATATGTAGAAACAAGAGTTCATTCGAGGAAAATGTTTCCAAGGATTTGTTACACAAAGAAGACCATGTCGACAACAATGTTATAGGGGTCGTTCCCAGCGTTGTACCATCAACAACAAATGGCAACAAAACAATCAATAATAACATATCGTCGGAAAATTCTACTAGTCATCAAGCTCTAGGCAATAACTCACAAGAGTATGATGCCATGTATAAGCAAGTGACCTATGAGGACTTATTTCCCAATGATGATGATGACGACGATGGTGATGGTGATGGAGATGATCAAGATTATGTTCGTAAGATCACCCCAAAAGAAAATATTAGCATTGCTACGCGAAAAAAAGTAAATAAAGGAAAGAAACCATCAATACTAAAAAGGAAAAATAACCAACCTATTGAAGATGACAAACTTGCAAAACGGAGAAAAGAAACCAAGACACGCATTACTTGGAAGGGTGAACTTGATGAAAAGTTTAAGAAGGCGTTGAAAGAACTCGGGGAACAAGGTATTGTACATCTACCAGCATATGCTCATCTGTATGTATATTGATCTAATTATAATATCACTTACTCCAAACTAGAATGGTGTTACTACCCTTTAGCATTTTCGGTATGCTTTATCTCAATTTTCATAACATTAATTGTTGGATGTTTCACACTAGTTCAATTTTTCATGCTTTATTTTGACAGCTCAATCCAAAGCCATTCTGAAGCACATGAATGTCCCAGGTCTCACGCGTTTTCAGGTTGCGAGTCACCTACAGGTATTTTTACATATATTACAATACTAGGATATAATCCCGTGTATTACACGGGTTAATAAATTAAATGTTATATAATTAGAAGTAACAATGTTATGTTAAAAACCTGTACGAATTGTATGGTTAAATAAACCAGTACATTATATTAATAGAATAAAAATAATATAGTTTGTTAACACATACAATCGTCAAAAAAATTATTTAAAAGAATATTTTTTTTATTATTTAACATATTATATTTATATATACATTCTTACGCCAACACATTAAATATTTTAAAATTGTAAGAAATCACTTATAAAAATAACTCTCATCGTTAATTTTTGTTTTTAATATTTTATTGAACATGCTTTTAAATTTGGTGAACTTTTTAAGTAATTAAAAATATAAGTATGTTTAAAAGAACTATAATTAATTTCATATTAAACTCATTTGTTTTTTTTTTGATATAATATTATAGAGAGAAGCTAACGTACAAAGCGTTCTTAAAATACAAAGTGTAAGAAGCAATTACAGCCATTGATTAAGTTTAGAAACAAGATGGCACGATCGTAATTATCCAACGTGTTTTAAGAAGGCGGTTAACGATTAAGGGCAATTATGACAAATTACACATAAACGAATTTGATTTTTTTTTATAATTAAACCGCCCAAATTATGTCGTTAATTGATTGTTTTTATGATTTGCTATAATCGTGGAAAATCATAAACCTCTTCTCCATAAAGAAGATACTCTGTAAAAAAAAAAAAAAAACAGAGCATCTATTCAAAAGAACGAAGAAGCAGAAAGAATAATGACAAGTCTTCGATTATACAGAATACAGTTATGAATGTGATAAAAACAAAATTTAGATGCGTGTTTATGAAAGAAGAAGTGTGTATGTCTTTGATTGTAATGATTTCAGATTGTGATGTTGTTAAACGCATGTATAATATACCAAAACGCACCTTTATATCTGTGAGTATTATAATCAAATGCAATGTTGATAAAACGCACTTATAATACACTAAAACGCATGTTATAAAATTGATAGTATTCAACTGCCATTGTAAAAACATAAACGCATGCATTAAAAACATAAAACGCATGCATTAAAACATAAAACGCATGCATTAAAATACATAAACTCATGTTATTGAAAATAATCATCAGTGAATCAGGCGTTGACAGAGAAAAAAACGTTTTACCTTGATACATAAATGCATGCATTAAAAACATAAAACGCATGCATTAAACATAAAACGCATGCATTAAAATACATAAAAAGCATGTTATTGAAAATGATCACCAGTGCATTAAAACATAAAACGCATGCATTAAAATACATAAAAAGCATGTTATTGAAAATGATCACCAGTGCATTAAAACATAAAACGCATGCATTAAAACATAAAACGCATGCATTAAAACATAAAACGCATGCACTAAACATAAAACGCATGCATTAAAATACATAAAAAGCATGTTATTGAAATTGATCACCAGTGCATTAAAACATAAAACGCATGCATTAAAACATAAAACGCATGCATTAAAATACATAAACGTATTCATATATAAACTAAATGCACGTTTATTTTAACTGTTAAAAAACAGAGCATTAAAGTTATCAGTATCTTGAACTACACTATTATCATCCTGTGCAACTGGATCAAGATCAATTGAAATATCTGGCTATATGTTTAAGCCCGCGTTAATAAAAACATATAATGATTACAATAAACGGGATTCAGTTAGAAAAATTGGTGAAAAGAAAAAAAACAGAGTAAGTTGCAAATCATATCGATTAACTCTTCAATGGAATTTTAAATTTTCAATAAAAAGGATCGCACAACGATTGTATCAATATAATCGTGGAGAAAAAATTGTAATCAGTTACGAATATTTTGAAATTTGATTTACGAAAAACAGGGATTTACATATCTGTGAAAAACTATAACGTGATTGAAGGAGATGTAAATGCCTATAATACCCTTGGATGTTTACTAACGAGATTTTTGGTTTGTAACCGTCAACTACACGTGGCGTAGTGTGGTTACTTCTTACACTTTGTATTTTAAGGTACTTTGTACCGTATACTTTCTCTAATATTATATTTAAGCAAAAAATTTGTATTAAATATGAGAGATAAATAAGGAAAAACCAAAATGTAGATGGTTTAAATGGATGACATGTGTCCACAAGTTGTTTTCTTTTATTAGATAGTGTAGATGTAGATGTAGATGTAGATGTAGATGTAGATTGGTTTGTTTACCAGTGCATTTATTTCATTTGTTTTCTTTTAATCCTAACCGTATATTTCAGTTCTACTTTGTTTTTTTTTTTTTTTTTTCAGAAGCACCAGAAAAAACTAAAGATTATTGACACCAGCATGGCAGCATTGGCTCAAAGGGGCACTAGTTTGCAAGTAGAAAGCATTTCTAGTGAAAGATGTGGGCAATCAACCCAATCTAATGATAGTGCATCTATTATTCAATCTTGCAGCCTCTTGAAATTACCACCACTTAACTTAGCTGGTATTTTATACATGATTGAGGAGAACATATGGGCTAAAATGCAAGAAGCTCCACTATTACCAATACCACAACTAACCGCCACCCCGAGTAGAAACTATGCTTGTGATCAGGCAACTGATGGTAGTTTTAGGTTGGTTGAAAGCTCCAATAGCGGTACTCAAGAGATTGAAGCTCAACCGATTGGACATGATTATGGAAATGCAATGGAGCCGCAGATAACGTGTGACATGTCCTCACATAAATCTTTTAGAGAAGCAATAGCTCCTTTAGGTGTTGAATACTCTAATAATGATGGTCAAGGAACTGATATTCGACTCATAGGTCATAATTATGGAAATGCAATGGAGCAACAAGAAGCAAGCGAAATTTCGTCACATCATGCTTTTGGAGAAGCAATTACTACTTTAGGTGTTGAAAACTCAAATAGTGGTGGTCAAGGAACTCAAATTCAACTAATAGGTCAAGATTATGGTGGGATTTTCTCACATCATGCATTTGGAGAAGCAATGGCTCATGTAGGTATTGAAAACTTCAATGGTGATGGTCAAGGAACTCAAATACCACTCATAGGTCATGATTATGGAAATGCAATGGAGCCACATGCAACAAAGGAGATTTCTTCACATCATGCTTTTGGAGAAGTAGTGGCTCCTTTAGGTGATGACTACTCCACTAATCGTGGTCTAGGAACCGATAGTTCATGATTACGGAAATGCAATGGAACCATAGGCAACACATGGGATTTTCTCACACCATGCTTATAGAGAAGCAATGGCTCCTTTTGGTGTTGAATACTCCAATAGTGATGGTTATGGTCTAAAATGCTCCACATCACCCACTCCCAACATAATATTTTTTTGTCACATCATGCTTTTGGAGATAGTTGTTAATTGTTTATTTAGTGGTTTAGCAAACTAGTTGCAGTGGTCTCAGTGAAGTCCAGGTACAACTTGCTTGTTCCGGACCAGTAATAATAGAGCCGTGTGTAGTTGATTGTGAGGGCGTTGCAGTGTTTTCTAATCTGTCCTTGAAGATTTGAACTCGCCCGATATTTTTTCCATATGATGTAGGAGGTATGTTCCCTTCAAAGGACTTTCAAGTAAACAGAAAAAATTTTGGTTCAGTTTCTCCACATTCAGCGACTCTGTTCGACGTATAGGGAATCACTCTGAGAGCTCTTTTGTCCCCTTGGATGATTCGGATGCTAGAATTACAGACACCAACCTGAGCCAATCTGATCTAGAAAAGGCCATGGATTTGCTTGATGATGATGGTAACTTATTTGATCGACCATTTTACTTTTAATGTCTAGGACGTCGTCACATGTGTTTCTTGAGAACAAATCTCTGTTGTAACTTTAACATTTTCCTGTAACATCTATCTTTGTAAAGTTGGATAAGTAAAGAGGTATGTGATGGCTGTTCAGCTGTATGTACTTTGTACAGTGAAGCTATATACATACAAATGATTGTTTGCCACATTACGCGATCTTGCTGCTTAAGTAATTACTCTCTATAGACCCAACTAATAGCGGCAGAGATTTTTAAACGGTTTTGAGGACGAGTACGTTTTATGGAAATGTTTGTTAGCCTCACACTCTGTTTGTGCGTAATACTGAATCATCAATCATTCCCATATATGAACCAAGCTCAATTTTACAAAATAAAGACTCATCAAGCCATCAACTTGAGCACTTGGTTTAAAAAAGCGTGAGGCGCTCCGAGGCGTTTTGGTTCCAAAATCCGAAGCGTGGGGCTTAAAGCGCGAGGCGAGAGCTTCACGTATGTGATGCACTTAATATTAAAAAAATATTTATATATGTCAGTATGACATATTCTACCTTCTAATCAAACATAAACACAAAAACATTATTATAAAACACCCTTAAACACTTAAAAAAACATTCAAAACATAAGAATGACCAAACACATAGTCATCTAAATTCAAAACACCATTAAAGATGAAGACAACATTAAGTAACTTAACATTAAAGAAGAAAAAAAAAGAAACATCAGAATATAGGAACGAGTTTGAATTTTGAACTAATTCCCTAATCACAACAGCTTAATATATCTTTGAAAATCATTATAATATGATTCATACCAATTATCCAATGCTTGTGATATAACAATCAATACTTGAAAAGCAACACAGAGCAACCCAAAACAACTCGAGGGTTGTGCCCTTGGCGGGGGTCGAGGGCAACCCCCTGGGAGCAGAGTTCAAAGGGCGGCAGCCCCTGGCAAGGTCCAAGGGGCAGAGCCCCTAGCTGGGGTCGAGCTGATACGAATCAACAAATAAATTGGCAAGTAATTTGGGGTTGAAAAATTTGGTATAACAATCGATAATCAAAATAGAACAGTCCATAATACGAATTAACATAGAACTTCACTTGTTGGGCTAAATAGAATAGGCAAAAAATGGTTTTTGGGCTGAGGCGCTACTGAAGCGCCGCCTCAAGCGCCAGGCTTAAAGCGCCACCCCAAGAGCTTCATGTATCCCAGGGCTTCTCGACAAAAAAAGCGATTTCTGTGGAGCCTCGCGCCTCAAGAGCTTTATAAGCGCTACCGAGGCGCTATTTTTTAAACCAAGCTTGAGCATAAGCTTACGTTAAAAGTATTCGAGCGAAGCTCAAGCGCAAGCCTTATCTAGCTTGAGTCAGCAAACCGTTTGCAGCCGCCATCCGTAGTTAACTGGTACAATGGCAAAAAATTGTTGGAAATTTTTTTTTAGAAAAAAGGTATTTATTTGTATTTTCATCATTGAGCATTTCATGTTCTAGCAACAAAAGTCCAGCATGAAGAAGATGATGTAATGCCTTATGTTTTTCCTCAACTACAAAGATTAGATGAAATTTATACAGGAACTGGCAGCTTTATGAACAAGGAAATCCGATCAAAATGCCTAATGATATGAATAAAAGATTATGCAAAGGTCACATTTTTCCCGCCTCTACATCATGAAGCGAGTCAGAGAGTGAAACCTGTCTGAATGTGTGACTACCATTATGCCTAGATTGTTGATGCAAGTCCGGAATCTCCATGGCTTGCATATGGACACCATCTGCAGGGTGACCTACTGTTGAACGCGAATTCGTCTCTTCTAAAGCTCGGAAATATGCATACGGACCCCACCCTGAAAATTCAATAAGTAGAATCACTAAATTGAAAGGTATATGAATTGTGACTTTATAATCAGTTTTCAACACTGAAATCCAAACATGTTCTAAAATTGACAACTTGGCCGCTTTCGGTACAAAAAGTTGATGAATATGCCAAACATGTTACCTTCAGAATGATAAGGAGCTGGGAAAAATTGCAGATAGCACATTGTGGCAACAAATAAACCTGAAAAAAAAAAAAAAAAAAAAAAAAAAAAAAAAAAAAAAAAAAAAACCCACCTTTAAAAATCGAGTCAAACGGTTAACTCAAATTTAAACAATTATAGTTTTTAAACAAACCTAAAATGCCACCGGCAAACACATCTTGCCAGTGGTGCCAATAATCATCCACCCGTGAAACTGCAACAAGAGATGCCATAAGCAAAGGAAGAAAGAGAATGCATAGTTTTGCTACATGCCCCCGACGATCAAATACTTTAATTTTTGCCGACAAATACAATGCCAAAAACCCAAGACCTGCAAAAGACCCTGCAAAAATGATACAGTTAATCAATGTCGATGGGTCGACTTACATTATGTCATTAAGGTAGGAAAAGATATACATATTTAGGTGTGTTCTATCTCTAATTGGTCAAACGGGTAAAGTCAACATAGACAGGTTAGACACGTCAAAAGTCGCCCGAAGTATACTTTTAGAATAGTGCATAATAACTATTTATAAAAAAAAAAAAGTACATGTTCTTGAAAAGAAAAGTGTTTTTGGTAGGCCCGATCCATTTCAACATGCATAAATAAATTTACAGTGTTTTGACCTGTTATCCAACACGCCCATTTCAGCATCTCTATTAGTAACATTAAAAATCATGGACATTTCTTACATGAAGTATGACCACTAGGGAAACTCTTATGGCCTTCTCTTATATCCTTGTCTTCACCATGGCATATAACATTACCCCATTTGTCATAATTCTGCAACATATATTCAGGAGTACGATAAAGATTAATGTTCTAAAACAGTAACTTATTGTTACTAGCAGTGTGGAAAAATGTTATATACATCTATCCCATCAGGAAAGCAACGCCAAAAGAAATCAGGTCGTGGCCTTCCAACTGCATCTTTTATAGCATCTGTTATGACTCCGGTTATAAGAACAGAAAACAGGAGACCTGCAGAAACATCAACATATTATGTTTTATTTATCTGAGTATTTAGGAATGAAATAATCACATAATCACTGTCAAAATACAATCAAACACCCTTGTAAAATGACTCATTTCAACCGATCCCCTTTTGATACTTTTTTAAAGTAGACCAATTTGACCCAAACTCATTTTCGTCATAACCTCCCTTTTGACCCAAACCAAATTGATACTTCTACAAACAGCGGTTTTGGCCCACTCATTTTGCTCATAAACTGTTTTTACCCACTAATTTTGCTCAGACCCTGTTTTGACCCGTTACTCGACCCGACCACCTGTTTTCCAGGCTTACACACAAACAACCTCATAATGTACCTAGAATAGCATGGTGCAGATCATGAACATCTCTCCTCCTAAAATAAAAGAAGGTGAAAACAACAATAGGCAGCAACACAGCATAAAGCTGTCGAAACAAAAAACAACAATTCAGTGTTTAAGCTAAAAGCATAAAACCAATTGTTAAAGAACAAATCTGCAGATTAAAGGATGCAAGAACTCACAGGAACAGACCATACTGGAACCGTGTTCTCCTTCATTGGATATCTAAGATCTGTCATCATATCTTTGCCCACAAACCGGTAAAACGGGTGTATAATATTTAAAATAATTTCTATGATTGCGAGCAGCACGAGTATAAGCCAATCATGCTTGTGACTTTTTGCCAATTTAGTTCCATGAGATTTAATGTAGAAGGCCCCAAGATCAACTTCCCTACCTCTGCCATCCTGCCCATTCTGTAATGCAATATACATAGTTACATACAGATAGATATACAGTTATAGTCGTGTTGTAAAAGAGTTGCTACATGATCATATTTGATTTATACCAAGTATGGCATTATATGTTATTGATCAACTGTTTATAGGAGTACAACAAAGATAATTACAGAGTCAGAGCGATAGGAAATCGGACCGGAGTCAAAAACATTGAGGACATGGATATAAGAGCATACAATCTCGAAAAAAATAAGAAAAATAAAGCTATAAAAACATAGACAAGAAGTAAACGTTGTGGCGACAAAAACTAGCAATGGATCTACGACCTTGGATATAAAAAGCACGCCTCAGGCGTGCTTAAGTGCGAGGCGACCTCAGGAACAAAGAAATGTGCCTTGTGTAACATAATGCGATTTGTGTACAAGAAGCGCACAAAAAGCAAACTTTTTTGGAAAAAAACACACACACACACTAGGTGTGCACTTCTTATACAACGGACGTTTTTGTGCTTCAAAGTGTTGTACATGTAGCTATAAAGGTTGTACATTTAAGTGACTTATACAATAAATCATATATAAACCTTATTTATGCCTGTATTTTGTGTAAGAGATACAAAAAACCTACAGGATATATAAAAAATTATATAAGCACCTTGTGCCTTGTGTGCGAAAAGCCCTCCGCATTTGTGATTTGCGCCTTGATTTTAAACCTTATCGCTTATGTGCGCTTCACGCTTTTTAAAACCAAGTATACGACTACGAAGGCAGGAGCGACGAATGATCATCGACAACGGCTCACGCGTACCATATAGAATAATGAAAACCCCTAACTAGGGTTGTTTGGTTGATTATGTGCTGAATCATTAAGAGGTCTAAATGGTTAAGAGACTCTGAATGATTAAGTGCTGATGCATCAAGTCTGAATGGTTCAGCTCTTAACCATTCCATTCAGAGCCTTTTTTAGGTTGAAACAAACAGTCTGAATCAGAGCTGAATGGTTCAGAGTCTCTTGATACCAATTACAAATTATAATTGTATGCCCTAAGTGTATGATTATTAATATTATTGATCAACTAACTATTTATAAGATTACAACGAACGAGTACAAGTACAGGATCATAAAACCAATTACAAATTATAATTAATCACTAAAATTAACACTTCAAAATAAAAATACAAAAAATATATACAAAGAGAAACAAAAAAGAAATAATAATTAAAAAAAAAGGATGAAAAAAGAGAAAAGTTAGTAAAAAGGTTAACTAACCTGAAACATATTCTTGAAAAAGGATAGATTCCACGGCATAATAATAATAATAATAATAGTTGAACGTCTGATTAACAACAAATGGATGAAACTTGAAAGAAAAGCCTAATGTTATTATAAATAGAATAGAATTGGTAACCCGGAAATATATATTCGGGTCAAAATCAGTTTAGAAAAAATGTCGATAAAACAGAGGAAAATGTCAAACTAAAATTCAAAGGGGCATTGAATGTATGTATGTATGATTGGATGAAGAAATTAAGATGGAGATGGGTTGGCCGGTTTGCTGGAGGACCGGGTTGATGGATATAGAGGAGCAGGTCAACAACACAACTTATTATTAACGTTGGAATAGGAATCTTCCAACTATTCCCTAAGAAGTTTAAATTTTTTTGGAATGAAAGTTGGAGACCCTCAAGTATGTGTACTTGTTAGGTTTGGTACTTTAATCTTGTGTTGTTGGTTTATATTTACATTACATCCACCCGGTTTATTGTAAATTCTTTACACGATTTATACTTTATCTCAAAATGTGTGTACGGTTGGTTATCTTAAAGTCTGATTAAGCCCTCCTGATCCACGTAATAAAAAGTATATTGGGTTTGCCGCTAAATAAGTGTAGTTTGTGTGTAAGAGACATGATCTATCGAACTTTAGTAGCAAGATGTGTTGGAAAGTCAGGTCATTTGCTCGAACACAAAACACACGAGATTGAACGGACTCATTTGACTTTTTTTGTTATCAATAAAAGCGCACAAAATACAATAGACTTAACCATCTATTTATGCTAAACTCTTAATGGTCCTAACCCAACTCGAACACTAATTAAATAATTTATTAAAGCCAACTAGATAAACATATCTATAAACCTATTTGAATTATCTTTAACCCAATTAAACTTTCTAGAAAATCCTCCAAAAAAGAATTATCTATTCAAGATGTGATGGGGAACACTATTCAGCCTAAATGTTAGAAAAAGCAGTAGCGTGTTGGCTGCTTATCGGAATTTCAACTAATGAAACTGGAGGGAAAAAAACACAATAACTGGTTGGTGGGTGACAATGACAAGAATCAAGACAACCTATTTGCTTAGCTTTAGCTTAACCATGTGGGGATAGTAGATGAGCCACAAACAGTCAATCCCTTGCACCTGGGAAAAACATTTGACTGCTAACTAGTGGTAGTCAATAGGTTTTTTTAACACTTAGAAACCTTACTAATAACATAAGCAGTCTCAAGACAAGTTAATACCAAATATTGGGATCTCAAATTATACTACAATAAAGTAACAGGTCATCATGGGACTGCTGATCATAGTGTCATCATTCACCGCTTGTTGTTTTCATCGAACCCTAAATCGTCAGGACCAATTGCCTGCAACCCCATAATCGCATAAGCACCAGACGACACCATAAACTAGGCAGCATCACCGACCCTGATTGATTCGTACATCTACATGTGTAATCAATTCCAACCCGTGATATATGATATGTTTGTCACTCAAACCCTCTATTTTGTAGTGTAGCATTGATAACATGAACAATTTAAAAATTTTGAGTTTGTACATTGTCCGTATCTCTGTATTAAGGTTTTTTTTTTTTTTTTTAATTAAGAACGAGTTACATTAAACAAACGAAAGAATGTTGACTTTGAATAACTAGCTTCACTAAACATAATTAACATGACTATGCTAATGGCTAAAAAACTTAGGCATGTAATATTTAATAATACAGAGACACTTATTAAACATATAAATGTGACTATTGTTTTATAGCTTCCTGACAATTTAAAACAGGATAATTACCGTAAGATAAGCTATAACTTGCCTTGATTTTGACTTGACTAAGGTACAAATGCCATCAATTGTGAAAATTGGTAGTGTGGGGACTAGATATTAATCACTTGTATATTTGAAGGAGAAGCAATGAATATTATTATGTCATGTAAACAAGGTGGCCGGTTTCAACTAGGGCAGGCCATACACGCTTTCTGATGAAAAACTCAACAATTTAAAAGGTGATTTTTCTTTTTATTTTTTTGTTTTTATATTTCTAGAAAACTTCTTTCTATATTTCTAGAAATCCAGATAGATATAAGATTAGTAATCACTTATTGAGGGTTTTTTTTTTTTCTTTTTTTTTCTGATGTAAACGCATATATATAATAATAAAGTCGTGTCATATAAAATACTTTCAGAATGAATTATGTGATGTAGAAATGGGGTATGTTAAAATTATGCTTTCGTCCTTACGTATGAAAAACTAAAGAAACACACCTTGGATGGTCAAGTTAACATTTTATGTTAAATTATTATAAAAACCTCTATTTTTTAACAAAAAAAAATAAAAGGTAACTCTAACAATGACCGTACCTGATATAAGCTACAAACAGTAAGTAAAGCTATTGGCAAAGTCAGTAAAGAGTGAGATATATGCAAACAACACCTCTATGTGTGAGATAGAGAGATTACTTTTAGAGAGACCATCAACTCTAAAAACAGACAGTATACAACAAACAACCTAATACTAAAGAAATAGAAAGCTACAAAATAACCCAAGGAGTGAAAGAGTAACCTAGAAATAATTTAAAAGGTGTAGACTTTTAGCTTACAACGCGTTTCTTCTTCATATCTCTCTTGGCTCTCTCTAACTCTTTTTCTATCTTGCCTCACTCCAGAACTCTTGCGCTTTCCCTACTGCATAAACCCACCCCCACCCACCCACCCACACAACATCTAACACCAAGTAAGTCGAAATATGGTGTTTTTTTATATCACGTCAGACATGCAACTCCACAGTAGCGAATTGTGGTTGTAAACCCTGTGAGCAACAGTCCTAGTCTGCCTAACCATCTGTATTTGTTCCCCTTAACCAATGTGGACGACGATTGTGTAAGAACTTGACGGATTTCATTGCACGAACTTGTCGCATTTAGTTGTAGTTGTGAACTCCGTACGTCGGATGTGGTCGCTGGGACAATACTTGCAACTATGAAGATGATGAAGAGGTATTTGGTATATATAACATTCTTTTTTCTTGTTTTTAAATTACACGGTAAATGGTCATTTAAAAAAAAAAAAAGTAGACGCTTAAATCTAATACACATTCATCCCAGGGATGAAAAGTGTGCAGTTTGAGTGAAAGTATGGACTATAACCGTAGCTAGTATTTACATACGAAAGCTAAAATTTTAACATCTATATGTATTAATATTTCAAAGCATGAAATCTTACATGACAATCAAAGAGGTCATCCGCTCTTAAGTGTGTCATGTGACATCCTCCTTATTTCCATAAAAAAAGTCTCTCTCTGATGTTTTCCCCACAATTTTAAAAGGTTAATAACTTTTATATACGAGAAATTTAAAAAAAAAATTACACCAAATTAACGAACGTTATATTATCTTCCCAACGAGCACCATAGTGTTATACAAAAAACAAAAAAAAAAACGATCACTACTAGAAAAAATGAAGTTGCAGCACTCAGTACTATACCAGGAGGCCTGCCTGGGTCATCCATGCTCTTTCGAGTCATAACGCGAACATCATCGGCACCAGTAGCAGACAAAGTTGTCCACGTGTGCGCGGTTGAAGCTCCTACACCGCTGCAAAAGCTCAGAACCATTCTCTCAACCAGCTTTAACATAGTCTTTCTCCCTTCTGGAGTGGTAATAACTGTCAAGTGAAAGATATTCATTGTTAAATAATCATATATTTCTTTAAACATATTCATATTATTTATGTTAATCAGAATATTATTAAGGTAGAAATCCTAACTATTACTTTGTTAACACTTACCTCCAACATCTCCTGAAGGAATATTGTTAGCCATTACGCTTGCAAGCCATTCACATTGTCTATCTAAAGTGGCCACCCATCTTTTTCCCCAAACACTAGACCAGAGTTCACTAGTAACTTATAGATATTGTGAACAACCCTATCATCGAATTCGACATGTTCAACCCATGTTACCTACGAAACAGAAAAACAAACATGAATACATTTTTTTTCTGATCTAAACAACCTTACAAAGCTATAAATCTATTGCAGGTTTTAATTCTACCTTGGAATACCCATTGGGGAGCTCTTGAATTAAACAACCAGAGGGCCTTCTTCTAGATCTTAAAATCAAAGAAGGGCGCAAATTGTCCAAAGATACATCAACCACAGCCCAAGTATCATCAGCATTTTGTTTACAATACCTAACAAAGTAGTTTTCTCGGGTTGGAACCAATGGCGAAGGAACTTGAAATTCAGCCGACATCTGATACATTATATAATTTTTACACTTCGCCTTCAAATCTTTGTACTTGTAAGAGATGGAGTCACAAGTACGGTTGGTACACCCCACAAGGGCACGAAACTCCTCTATGACCTTGTGCCACTGCGGTCCGCGGCTACGAAGCACTTCCAAGGTCATTGCTCTTGAAACAATGCCAGCAAACACATTTGACCATTGATTTTGAGAAAAAAATAATGTGGGGTTCAAGTGTTCAGATCATAATCAATACAACAAATCAATAGATCCTACAAACTTACTAGATCTTATTTACATACTCAGAGATTTTAAGATCTTTTGGGCGTTTGTGTTTGAACAAATTTGATATGTGTTGTAAAAGAAAGTTAAAACATGTTTAAGTGTCAAACGTTTTTCCTACCATTCCTTGTTGTGGACTAAAAGTAGCAACACCTTGGTCAAGTGACCGAGCTGGTCCATGAGGTGACATATTCGGATAATTCAAGTCATTATTAATTAACCGAATATTCATCACCGGGAGACTACAAGGTCTAACTTACCAACAAATCCGTAAGTTCCCGGTACCCGCTTTTCCAGCTCCATATGCTCCTGCACAGTAGCATTATCAGTCTAGTATGTCGACACATGGCGAAAAGCCAAAAAACTGATATTAGAATAAGTAATATATGTTGCACCAACAGAACATAAAAAAATGGTTATGACAACCATAAGTAGAAGCGCACAGCTGACTTATTGCACAGTTCGAAACTCTCATCATTGACATGTAGTTATAGCAAGTGTGACTCAAGTACTTATGCTAATAAAGTAGCTAATGGATATAAAGTCGACACAATCCATACCTCCTACATCTTAAGAAAATGGCATTGATAGTTAAAGACCAAACATAGATTAGATACCGTTCACAGAAAACATAACAAGTACTAGGCACCAAAAATCCAAAATACATTATAGAAAACAAAAGCACCAATAAATTATCATCAACAAACTTTAACAACATAAACAATAAACAGATAATAATAATAATAATAATAATAATAATAATAATAATAATAATAATAATAATAATAATAATAATCATCATCATCATCATCATCATCATCTCACCTTGACCAAGAGTAAACTTAAACTGGTCGCCCAGATCACGACTAGAATCAAACTTGGTACCATCAACCAAAGTTCCAGTATAATGAACTGTCAATAAAACACAAACTCAATTCACAATCAACACCACATAACAAGCTAACAACACAAAACACATTTAAACCTAATAATATTATTACCTTCGACTTCATCACCACTTTCAGAAGTGTCCCAACCTTCACCTTCTTTAATCAGCTTCTTCTTCAACCCTTGATTCCCTATCTCCTTCTCTTCCCCTACCTTTAACGTCACCGGAGCTTTAATATCGTCCATGAAATCCTCGTTCATCTCGTCAGCGGCTGGGATATCGAAATCCTCATCCATTTTGTAGGGTGAATAATAATAATAAGATTAACAAATAGGGATTATTATTATTGGTTGATGAATAGAGACTGAATATATAATAATAGGTGAAGCTTTCTGTTATCGTGATTGGAGCAAGTGGAATACGATGATCTGCAAGGGATTTGTGTTTAGGGTTTTGTTCATGAGGAAGGATTTGTGTTTTAGAGAGAAGGTTTTGTTCAGATCTATGTGTTTTGTTAAGAGAGAGGGGGTGGTTTATGGGGAGTAGGGCTGTTCACGAGCAGAGCCGAACCGAACGGACCTCTGCTCATGCTTGGCTCATTTACAAACCGAACCGAGCTGAGCGGCTCGTTTGCAACCGAGCTGAAAAATGAGCGAGCATTGTTCGAGCGCAATTTTTTCGAGCGAGCGTCGAGCGAGAAACGAGCGAAAAGTAATTTGGACAACGATGAAATTGGGATGTTATCTTCAATGTTTTCGTTGTCGAGTGATAACGAAGGTGTAACTGTCCAATGAGGACACTAATATTGAGGTCCGAGTGTCCAAGAATGAGGCTTAGGTTTAGGCAATGAGTATACTACAGAGAACAATTGTCGTTTTGTAACATAAGATGATATCAAACGACGACTAGGGGTGGACGACTAATAACATAAAGAAGTCAAAGTTGTCATTTTACGACTTAAGGTTTTACTATTAAACTTAGTATTAAATTTTTATTTGATAAAGCGAACTATTCATATTTTATTTGCATATATTGGGCCAAATGTTATGTATAAATCTGTAAATATTACTATGATTTGTGGGTATATATATAATTATATATATAATAAATAAATAATAATTTATTCGAGCCGAACCGAGCCGAGCGGACCTTTGCTCGTGCTTGGCTCGTTTACAAACCGAACCGAGCCGATCAGCTCATTTACAACCGAGCAGGCAATCGAACGAGCATTTTTCGAGCATTTTCCGAACGAGCGGCGAGCGATCCACGAGCGACGAGCGATTTGAACAGCCCTAATGGGGAGGCGTGTAGGAGAGCGGAGGGAATTCAAATTTTCGTGACACAAAATCATGACACTCATTTGTGTTTACAGTCATGCTTTTTAGTTTATGACGGAAAATTGTTGACACGCAGAGGAAAACGTCAAAGAATTTAATAGTTTTTATCAAAGATGACACTTTCTTTATGACATACACTTTTTTATGTCATTAAATACATGTATGTCATAAATGAATGTCAAGTAAGAGTGTTTTTCTAGTAGTGGATTTTTTTTCGGTTTTTGTTCATACAGAAAAAAAAACACAATGTCTTTAGGTAATTCATTAATCATGTCTAGGCATGTCGCTAATCATGTTCAAACTAGGAATTATATTTTCATCAAGAGCATAATAGCTTAAAGCCACTCCTTTTAAAAAGTCACACCTTTAAGGCTACCGTCTCAATCACGCCCTGCAATGGTTGTTTCTTGCTCTGCTTCTCATCCAAACATACATCTTCTTTTTAATATACATTTTCATTCTTATTCACATGATTACAATTGTTGTTTTTTCATATTATAATACATTAATTTTTATGTTACATCATAATTCATAACACATATTTTATCACATTATATTAGATTTATCTATCATGAAAAGCTTTCGGAATATAATCTAGCAACAGATAATCGATTCACGTAACTTGATCATATATTTGTCTATTTTATTAGCCAACTAACTATAGGCTGTGGCCTAGTACTCTTCTTTCAAGGCCCACTTAGAACAGGCTCGTAAACATTAGAGATTTGCCCACTGGTGTATGGGTTGTATAACTACTTTAACTAGTTGACCCATCTGTCTATCGATGGAGCCCAGGTTGTAACCTAATGATTCTAATCTATAATCGATAAAATCTCAATATGCCAAAAGAATGTTTAATTGTAGTGGGAATGGGAAACAAAGTTGCATCATAAAAGCTGAATGCACGAGTTTCGTAATAAACAATCTAAAAGAGTCAAGACCCATGTTGTGTGGGGATCTAAAAAAATGAAATATTCATTTGGATTTGAATGTATGATTGAAATCTTAATATTTAGCGATACAATTTTTTTTTATTTTAAAGTTTAAATACAATACCTTTGGTAACGATATATTGGTAAGGTATAAAATATAGGTAAAATTTTCTATTAACTTTAGCAGTTAAATTTAATTTTTAAGTTAATTTCATAAAACTAGTATACTTTTCTTATTTTATATCATTAAAGAAAACCATCAAAGACATTGTCAATCCAAAACACTATGCTCTTCCCGTTATCGACGATCCCTTTGATACATAGCTAGTTTATCGAAATCATTCTCCATTGACACAATGTCTTTTCACACGCCTTGAATATCACCTTTAAGTGGAACCTATTTCACCACCCAGCTAAACCATGTATGGCCTTAATGACTTGCTCTAGCCCAGAGCAATGGGGTTTTCGTTGAGCCTCCATCACTATTTAGCCAACAAAGCCAAGGCTTTTAAATCTACCAACCTAAGGCCTCTCATCTACTTTGAACCTGTAATTTTATCCCACGAAGTCCACCTAATGCTGCCTCATCCTCTAAACTTCCCCTACATAAAACTTCTTCTTGTCTGTCCTAAAGTAATGTTAATTTTAAAGGAGCGAATAAAATACATAGAAATACAAATTTTAAAATCAATATCAAATATCTTTTATAACGTTTATTGCACCAATTACACATTGTCAACTCACTTTTACCTAAAACTACCCCAAAACATCTTAATTGGTGGCAAAACAATCGCAAACTACTCTAGGTGCCAACTCACTACTATCTCTCTCTACACACTACTTTTTCACTATATCTTTCTCATATCCACATTGAAAAATCCCGCCTAGGCGTCAATTAATCCCCGAGTACGACTCGCCTAAGCCGAGTACTAAGTGAGTCATCTCTAAATACTCTCCGACTATGTCCAAATACTCGTAACTCCCATTCAACCGAGTTGGCACCGGCTAATGACTTTTGCAACCACATATATAATCGGCAACAACCACCCATTCACTATTTCATTCCATCGTTCATTCCATTACCTCATACCAAAACATTGTCTAGGTGCCAACTAGGGGTGTAAATGACACGTAGCGGCTCGAGAGCTACCCGGGATCGGCTCGGTAAAAAGCCCGAACGAGCCGAGGCTTAACGAGCTCGAGCTCGAGCCTGAAATATGGCTCGTTTAGTTATCGAGCCCGAGCTCGAGCCCTAGATACAAAGCTCGATTGGGCTCGCGAGCCTAAACGAGCCCAAACAAAATTATAAGTTATTTATATATCTCTTATAATTTATAGCCCACATCTCCAAAGCCCAAGTCCTTATTTCATAGGCCCATTTAATAACACTAGCGAGCCGAGCTTTTACGATCTCGAGCCGAGCTTTGAGCTCGTTTGAGATTGTTCTCAAATCACCTCGAGCCGAGCCGAGACGAGCTCGAGCTTTTGATTTTGCTAGCGAGCCGAGCTCGAGCTCAAGATTGTAGGCTCGAACCGAGCCGAGCTCGAGCTCGAGCTTCATAAAACCATAACGAGCCGAGCTCGAGCCCAGTCAGGCTCGGGCTCGGATCGGCTCGTTTACAACCCTAGTGCCAACTCACTACTCTCTCTCTCTCTCCCTCCCCACCCCCTCTCTCTCTCTCTCCACACTACTCTTTCTCTCTATCTCTCTCATACCCACACGAGCCACACTGTCACACCCTCAAATTTCCACTTGCGGAGTTTTACCGCGAGGCGCGTGACACACCAGGATCCAAGTCAACGGTCACAACGAACAAAAACTATATGTGAAAAGATACGTAAACCAAACCATGCAATAGTTTCAAAGACTGTGATTCAAAACACAGCGGAAGCAAATTTAGTTTTACAAAACTGAATAACGATGAGACATAAGTTTAAAGTTTAACAATTCCAAAACGTGAGACATGATCCTAGACGCAATTGCGACTCCGTGCGCCTAAACTCAATGCTGCTACCTTAGCGACCTGAGAAAACATGCCAAAAAGATGTCAACATATAATGCTGGTGAGTTCACAGGTTTTAAGTTCACAAAACGTTTCAAGCGTAAAGAGTTTCATCTCAAAAGTACCAAGTGGGTAAAACCTTTAAGTAAATAACAAACGTTCCCTTACTACTACGATTGTGTTGCTGAAACCATTACTGACAAGCGTTGCTCAAAGTGCTGCCCATGTTTAAGTGCCAAGTGTCAAGTAGAGACAATATGCACCCGCCCAGCTCCCAGCCGTCGAGTGGGGTTCGTCACGCCCAATAGATCTATCTACATTTCCCCCGTTGTGCCCCGCACATTCATGGTTTCAATAGGTACTTTGGGTTGCATCGTATAGTAAATAAGTACCAAATGCCAAGTGCCAATGTTTAAAAATGCCAAGTGTCAAAAGTGTCACATCTCTCAAAAGAGTTACACTCCCAAAAAGCGTCATGTTTCTAAAAGTGTTATGTTTCCAAAAGTGTTACTTTCCATAAGAGTTACGTTTTCAAAACATAATCGTTGCATTGTTAAAACGTGTGGCATGTTTCTCCCCCGAGAGAAAATAGTATAAAAGAGGGGTCGTGAAACTCAACTTAGAGTGCGCCTTCAGATACTTAGAATTCCAACACGTGTATGATAACCCAACTTAGTGACAACCTATCAATGAGTTTGAATAAGTGTATTGACTACTAACCCGAAGGTTAACTAGTCCCCGATTGTCCAGATCTTGACTACGTGTGTTAAAAGGTGCGTTTAAACGTTAACCGGACATACCAGACAGACCCGACATCCCGTTGGTGACCCATTACATCAATTAGTCATGCACATAAGGTTAACACATAAGTTTCAAGCATAAAACACTTAGTTTGCATCAAAAATCGCGTTAAGGTCGAATCGGGAGTTCCCTGTGTTTGGTTTGCCCCCAAGGGCTTCTGGTTCAACCCATGGACCCTTGGTTCAACCCTCATGATGTTCATTCAACCTATTCACAAGTTCATTTGACCTAACACATGTTTATTTGACCCTAACATATGTTTATTCAACCTTAACGTATGTTAATTCGACCCTAACACGTGTTAATTCGCCCCCGGGCACCCAGATTCGACTCCAGGCACCCACATTAGACCCTATGGTGCTACATTCGACCCATTTGAGCCACCTTCGACCCATTTGAGCCACATTCGGCCCTTTTGAGCCACATTCGACCCTTTTGAGCCACATTCGACCCATTTGAGTCACCTTCAACCCATTTGAGCCACATTCGACCCCGCGAAGGGTCGAATGAGTTCCACGTTCGACCCTTTGCTGCAGAACTTCATAAAACGCACCAAAACGCATCTAAACGGTCCGAAAACATCACGAAACATCCCAAATCACAACAGTCAACTATCATTAACATATTCCTACAAAACCCTACCAATTTTATCCCGAAATCCGTCCGTTTTACAAGTTACCCGAAATGGCAAATTATGGAGATGTCACATCAAACGCATGCAATCTTTACCTAATTAGGAAACTTTCTGAAATCAATCGATAATCAACTTAATATACTCAGATTATCATGAATAAGAAACCCCCAATCATATCCCTATCACTATCATCATGAACAAGCCCTAGATCTGACCCAAAATGAGCAAAACATCATCAATAATCAATTGTAACATATCTCAATCATAAATCATCATCAATAACAGTCCTAGATCATTGTTATAACATCTATACAACAATTAATCATTAAACAATACATAACACCACATTAAACACCATTAACATATGTTAATTTGTATGAAAACTCATTGTTTATGAATAGGTTTTGTTTAGAAAGATGTTAGGAAAGTTTTTATCCATGAAAACATGTTTGAATCAGATTTGGACTCTTGGGGTTTAATGAAAACGAATCAAAATGCTTTAAAAAGGATTTAGGATGAAGAACACACCTTAGATCTTTGTTTAGAAGATGTTTGTAGGTTAGATTATGGAAAACAAGAGCAAAAACTCCTTCCTTAATGATTAAAGTTGCTAGAGAGTGTTTAGAGGCGTTTAGGGTTTGTGAAATGGTGAAAAATGAGAAAGTGTGGTATTTATACTAGTCCACGTTCGCCCCTTGTACAAGGTCAAAGGTACCCACGTTCGCCCCCTGTACAAGGTCGAATGAACCTTTATGTTGTTCTCCCCTTCCAGGTTCGCCCCCACGCTGGGTCGAACCAAGGCCCATGCCAGGTTCGCCCCCATGCTATTGGTCGAACCAAGGCTTATGTTTTCTAGATTTTCCAGTTTGTCGTGTTTAACGCATTTTAACGCATCCTAACACACGAACATGTAATCCTAATCTATGTTTAACATATATAAGCATGGATAATCATCTAAACATCGTTTAAACACGTATTTGCATATAATCCACCACATAAGAATCAATCTACGCATAACATGTAATTTAGTTTATGTAATTCACCAACAACGGGACTCGTAACGTGTGCGTGTGTGATTAACCCAACGATCCTTCAAATCATTGAACCCTGGACAATACGGACTGTGTTCCGACTCTACTGACCCCGTTAAGTATGTTTAATAAACGTTTTTCGCTAAGGTAGACTTTATGTATTTATAAAATGTTGACCTAAACATGTCGGGTGTCACACACACACAGATACAATCAGCAACAACCACCCGCTTACCATACCAGATTTAGGGTACCCGATAGGGATGGCAATCATACCCGAACCCGATGGGTAAACCCGAAACCCGACATGTTTGGGATGGATTTGGGGTCAGGTAATCGGGTATGGGTCCGGGTATGGGATTATTTTTTATTTTTTTGCGGGTTTGGGACGGGTTTGGGATTTGATGATATACCCATTTACCCGACCCGATTACCCGATAAAGTATACCCGTTTACCCGATTAGATACCCGATGTAATTTCCTATATATCTTTTAAAATATGTATTCATAATATATCTAATTGTCCATCTAGATTGTTACCTTCTTAAAAAAACACCAATTATTTGTGTATAATATCTGTTATCAATGTCTTTTAGTGTTTTTATATGATTTAACTATTTTATATTTATACATTGTAATCATTTACATACATATTTGATAATGCTAAATGTATTGGTTAGTAGTCACGCAATAGATACCCGACAGGTTTTTAGTCAGATATACTCAATGGATAAGTTTTTAAAATTAACGGGCTTACCCGAAACCCGCGGATATACCCGATACCCGACAGGTAATACCCGATACAAACCCGACGGGTTTGGGACAAGCATACCTAATCGGGTATGGGGATGGGATTACCTAAACCCGTCCCAAACCCGACCCATTGCCATCCCTAGTACCCGAATGTCTACCGTCCCCCAACCAAGTAAAATGTGTCCCAC